>CM040751.1:33371877-33379377 GCA_022829145.1 Albula goreensis | reverse complement strand
ACAAACAACTGCAGAAACACACAAGTTTATCAATTCTGCTTCTTCTTCACATGTAAGCACACACACACACACACATACGCACGCACAAGCACACATGCCAGAGCACACACACACACACACGCACGCACGCACAAGCACACGTCAGAGCACACACACACCAACACACACACGCATGAAAAACGCACATGCACACGTACACAGAGCAGTCTCTCTGTCGTGCTCACACCCCCATCTGCCCCAGAGATCTCCAGGCAAGTCTGGGCCTCTCCTGCTACCACGGCTACGCCGTCACGCTTTGGACTGCAGCAGTAAACAAAGATGCCACTAATCCCCCAGATAATTTCACTCATCTTCACCCAGCGAACACTGGCGAAAATGTGCTACACTGGGGAGATCTGACCAAATTCTTAAAATATTCAAATATATACAGGGGGTCCTCGGGTTACGACGGTCTCGTGTTACGTCGTTTCGTGATTAAGACGCACTCCCATAAATTACTTAAAAAAACCTAGTTTCGACATAAGTGGTTTGGTTCATAAATACAACCACAGAAATAAAGATAAGAAATTGTTCTTTTTTTTTAATGTTTCATTTAATTACTGTATTTTATATGTGCTTCGTGTGTTGTGTGTACAGTGTGAATGACTTAAGGTGTTAATTTAGGTATAATTTAGGTATAAATTCCGACTTGCGTCAAAAATCGGCTTACGACAAGTCGTAGGAACGGAACTTGTTCGTAAGTCGAGGACCCCCTATATCTAAATATCACATGTATATTATATTCATTTCTCTGTATCTATAATTTAAGAAATAAACTAATTATGACATAATTGTACATAATTGAAAACCCATAAAATGCCCCAAGCAAGCACAGATGTGGATGAGGACCCAAAAATGTACACGTGGGTATCCATTGGTTGTCATTTATTTTAAGCATATATTTTCTAGAGGAACTACAAGAGTCATTGTTGTACATCCAGTGAAAAGACTTTCGTATGATTCATTTCTTAATACTTCAATACCTTTAATAAACTCAAATCAAAATAATTTCAAGGTTCAATTCCCATGTACTTGGCAAACAGCAACAGGTGAATTAAGGACCATTTTTTTCTGGAAATACCCATGATGGCTCTTTGAAAATTAATTTCAAGCATCACTTCACATCTGTGCAGGGATTCATTCATTCACCGACCATTTTGTTCACAACTCAGGGCAATGTTTTATCTGTCCAGCAGTAGTGCTCCGCCTTAACCTCCTCCCAGCCTGTGTTTGTAGCGCAGCTTCCATCTGGATGGCAGCCAGACCAGAAAATGAAGTGCCGTTTAGCCAAATTCCTTCCCAATCGAATTAGCCTGGGGGACGCTAGTGATGCTGCTGGCCATCGTCCATGTCATCACCGTGGAAACCACGTGGACTGCTTCTCTCCAACCGCAGCGGAGCAGTGGAGCAGGACGGCACCTGGCAGCGTGTATCAGGGAGATCCTACCTGGCCGTGCATTTCTGCGGGTCTACCTGGCAGAGAGATCCTACCTGGCCGTGCATTTCTGCGAGTCTACCTGCCAGATTATTACCTGGTAAAGGTAACATGGTAGATTGTGCTTCACAGATGGGGCTAGCTAACTGTGCAGATAAAGATGCTAGTTTCTCTGATTCAGCTTGCATCCATTTTGCTTAAATGGTCCAGGACAGACCACAAGATCAGCGAGCAATGGTTCCATGCATTTTACAGCAACTCACACACACACACACACACACACACACACACACACAGAAACAAAAAATGGGGAAGGCCCAGAGGTGCATTATGGGATGTTATAAGAGATCATTGTCAAAAGGAATTCTTCAGACAAACCCTTAAAAAACCACAAGGCAAGACTGCACACATCGCTGAGCCAAGCCAAGTTGGAGTGTTTGTGCTGCCTTCCCTTCCACAGCACAATTATGATACACACTCCAGTACGGTTTCAGCAGTGCAATGTCATCACACACACACACACGCGCACGCAGCGAGCCTCCCCTCTTTACACCGGCCTTGGCGGTTAATATTCCACAGGTGTGTTAGCACTGCGAGCCACACAACCGGCATGATGCGAATTAGAGCTCTGGCGGTGGGGCTGCTGGCTGCATTCCTTGTTGTGCTGGTTTGTTTTTGCTCTCCAGTTTTTTTTCGGAGATGCGATAAGACTGTGAGCGGCGGAGCTGGAATGCAGCCGGGAACAAACGTCCGGACCACTTCAAAGCCTCCTAGTCGTGAGCTCTTAGTCCCTGACTTTTTTTTTTTTTTTTTATCCGGGCGGAAGAGATCATGCTGTACCCCCACTAGTATTACATCACTCTGCTAAACGCAGCCTTTCTCAGCACAAGCCTCTCGTTTCTATGCCCAGTATCTGTGTACTCAACATTGACCCCAACACAGGGTTATAGTCAGTATACATGAGTCTGACCTTTACAAACCATCATTTGGCTCTTTCCCACATGGAACTTGATATTGTGGTCAACCTATGTTTTCAACACTGACTTATAACATTGACCTTATGATATGCAGTAGTTCGACACAACAGTGATTCTAACGACATGCAGTATTTTCCACTTAACACTGACCTGAACACTATGCAGTAGTTTCTATATAAAACTGATCTTGTTGTATGATGATGTACTTATAATGAACGTGTGGCCAAGCGGAGCAAGCCTGCCATGCTCTGCTAGCATTGCGTCAGTAGGGGACCCCTGCCGCTTCAGGCCCGAGACACTGCCGTAGTGAGAGAGCCCTGTGAGCACTGCCCCTCTGCGCTTTCATGTCCTGACCTCTGTGACCCCATCTGCCCCAGAGGTCAAGTGGGGGTGACAGCCCTACAGAGCCCTAGGGGTCACTGTGAGATCCACTGGATAAGGACACGAGCATACACACGTGTGCATGTGGGTGTGTGTTTTTCAGCATGCCATTAAAATGCATTGCTGCTAATACGAGTCGGTCAGCATGCGTGACGGTGACGTATTTTTCTTTCTGGCTTTGTTTGGGTGCCTAAGAGCACATATAAGTGTAATGAAAATTTCTTTTTTTCTATGAAAATGCAGTTTTTATTTCTGTGTGTCTGTGTGGGTATGTGCATGCATGCAACAGAGAGTGCCTTCATATGTGTGTGCAAATGTGCAAGTATGTGAGTGTTTTTCTGTTTGTTTGAAAGAATCTTTATTGTTTGTATAAAGCCTAGATCAGTGTATGTGCATGTGTGAGAGCATGTTTGTGTGTGCATGTTTGTGTGCGTGTGTATGTGCATGTGTGTGTGAGCGTGTGCATGTCTGTGTGTGAGTCTGTGCATGTTTGTGTGTGCATGCTGGCTGTCTGTCCTGTCAGATCCAGCTGTGCAGACAGACAGCGGGACGGGGGCGGCTTCGAGAGGGCCAGCCAGGAGACGCTTGCCGGAATTGATTAAAATCATAAATAAACAACACAAGGAGGAACTTGGAAGAACAACGAGGTCCCTTCACAACATGGCCCTTTCTTCTCTCTGTTTGGTTTTTTTTTTCCTCTTCATTTCATCCCTTTCTTTCTGGTGATCTGGGACAGAAAACAAACTTCGCTTTCATCCGTCCCCTCGGAGAGCCGTCTCCAAAACGCTAAACGATTCCCTGCTTCTCTTTCCCTCCTCTATCTCTTCCTCCTTGTTTCCTGTGCCAGAAGCTGAGTAAGGAGGAGCTCTTCATATCCAGCTCAGACCGATCTGCGCCATGGACCGACACGGCCCAGCCCAACAGTCTTCTCCAGTCTTCAAAAGCGAACTCTGAAGGGGGAATAACTTACTGCATCATGCTGCCTTTTGCCCTTCTGCGGAGTACGCTTTGGATTCCGTAGTATCAGTGACCCCAAAAGTGTAGCAGGTTAAACTCTGGCTCATGTTATGTCATGTGATGTGAAACAAGGTTTAATCACTCTATCATGCTACTGTGAGCCAGTGAGTGCTCTGCCATTCTGCCATGGGGGAAACAACAAACACAGTGTGTGTGGGGCAGGGGGAGAGGGGGTGCTTCCAGAACTCCGCTTGCAGGGGGGTGGGGGTGGGGTGGGGTGGGGAGCACCTCCCCCAGCCCTGTGCTCATGTCACCTGTCACTTCAAAGGCACATGCTTGCCAGGGATGAAGAAACAACCAAAGCAACGTACGCGGTACGTGGCGACATGTATCCTTAGAGACTGGGGAAGAACGAGGATGCTCCCATCTGACGGAGGCTCCTCTGACTGGCCCTGTCACATGAGAGCAGAGCAGAGGCATCCGGGCCGCATCCAGGCCCCCTGCCTCTGTACGTCGTGTGACTCAGTTCTCCTGGAAAGCAGTCACGGTGTCAGCTGGTCTACCCAAAATAAACCTTCCCGTTATGTGACAGAAGCCGAGGGGGGTGCGTTTTTTTTTGGGCAGGGGAGGGGGTGGGAATTCACACTACAGCATCGTCTGAGACACGTCGGCTAATTATAGAACTCCTGTGATGGATTCAGACGCTCGCTCTGTCCCTCCCACGCAGTTCCCTGAGCGATGACATCAGGAGTTTGAGTCACTCTGTGTTACGATGACATCAGCAGTTTGACTCTGTGTTGTGTGGTCAGATGAGGGGGAGGGCCGTTTGTCACTTTGATTGTCCCAAAGTGGTGGGGGTGGGAGGGAAGGGATTGAAAATGGTCGGAGAGGCTTCGTTATTAAGGGGGAACATTGTCCCCCAGCAAGAAATCAATCCCAATGTCCTACATTTCCCATGATCCTCCTGCCATCTAGGAACCCAAACCTGCTCCAGGGTGAGCCAGTCTGGGTATGATGTTATGTAACATGGTCTGTGACCGCAACAGATGCCTCAGTAGTTATCAGTTCTGTTTTTACTACCTGTGTCTACTAGGTCCTGGCACCAAGTAGTTTATGACTGCTTCTTAGCCCTCTCGTATTGTGATAAGTCTGTGTGTGTGTGTGTGTGTGTGTGTGTGTCTGTGCGTGCGAGAGAGAGAGAATGCCTCAGAGAGTGGGCCAAAACAGAATGAGAGTGAAGCTTTAGACAGACTGTATTTGTATACTGCCAGTGTGGATTTCACCAGGAGAATCTAAAACAAGCTCCCCTCTGTGCTAGATCCTCTCTCAGACAGCGAAGGCCTGAAGGCTAGGCAACCCATCAGGCACCAGTTATCCCAACACCGCTGAGGGAAACCTCCCAATGCAAACACCAGCACGGGACTGGAGCGCCATCTCTATAACGCGACCACAGCGCCGTCGCCAAACAATGACCACACTGTCATGACCAAACAGTGACCGCATCGCTGTCATCATCGATGGCCTACGCTAATGAGGGACCAGAGCTCACTGCAGTCTAGTCTACAGTCTGTGAGCTAACCTGCAGCACAGTCCGCCCCAAAGGGTGATCAAAGTACCCACCCGATGTGGTCACCATGGGCCACCTGTTATACTGCATGGATAAACCACAACAGCAGCAGCACCTCCCTCAGTTCGCTAACCTTGTTATTTTGGAAGTAACTCAACCCCAATTGGCTAGACATAAGCGCTGCCAGCATCCAGACATTCATTCAAGGACATATGACTGTGACTACAGTCCCCATGTGACGCTACGGAGAGAAATGTGACCCACAGACCGCCCCCCCAAAAAAAAAACTCTGGCCCTCGACCGGGCTGGGCGGATGCAGCTGCAGGGGCCTGATAGCGACCCACGGAGCCCCAGAATTGTGTGATGTTGAGCCTGTCAAGCCAGCACAAATGAGAGAAGCGGACCCAAGTTCCCCGGCAGTGTGATCTCCCCGCTGCCGGGCTTAGTGTGCATGTTGTGGGGGCGCGATAAGGGAATTGCAGATTTAGCAGAATCGCGGTCGCTAAGCTGACGCGCGTGGCGGGTCCCCCATTTCCAGCCTTCGCGGCTTCGGCTTCTTCCTGGTCTCGGCCGGGAGCTCGGCCCTCCCGTGATCCATGGTGTATCCACGGCAACGCCGCGCATTCTGCCAGCGGGAAGGAGACGCTACGGCACGCCAGCATGTCTAAGGCTCAGTTTGACTCAATTTAGCTACAGTGGGATCGACTTAACCAGGCGGAGAAATGGAGAGAGGCAGAAACCGCTCAGAAGATTTCACAAAGTAGTTGCGGGGAACATATAAACTGGCATGACAACCGGCTTTTCACTCACTGGTCACTCATTGTTTCTGATTGATTTTGGATAGACAGGCCACAGAGCCTTTTTTATGAGATGCCAGTGCCCCCCAGCCAGCACTGAAATTTTTCATTTTCTGTGCAAACATTAGGGAAATCCAAAACAAGTGTCTACACCCAGACAGATAATTCTTGTGTTTTTCTCAATTTCATTTAGTCCCCCTCTTTCTCTCTGGTGTTTGCTGCTCTCTCTGCCCAGTCTATTGTAAGGTGAGATGTGTTTGTGTCTGTGCGTTTGTTTTCATAGTTTCTCAGACAACAGTATTAAGATGAAATGGATGCGAGTGCCAAGTGTCTTGACAACACAGTCACCGAGCCAGCTACGGCTAAAGCAGCTACATCTGCGGAGTTACTGCATCCGCTCCAAGCAAAAGTGGCCACGTCTATGCAGCTACTGCATCCACTGGAGCTACAGTGGGTCCATCTGCGCAGTTATCACACCCACTGTGGATAAAGTGGCCGCCTGCGCAGGCTGTAGTGCCAATAATCTGTCAAACAGTCCTGCCCCTTGAACTGAGTGCAGGCCGTGCCTAACGGTGGAGGAAGAGACCGGGAGAGTGCATGAGCACGAGTCAACAAACCAACAACGCTCACGCGGATGATGTCTCAGCAAGGGTCCTTAAACAGCACGAGTCAACCGGGTTTTTAAATTTATTTATTTTTGAAAGAATGCCAAATTCTGGCAGAGAGCTCCGTTGGATGGAGGAGGGTGGAGGCAGGCTGGCTGACACTCCTGACCACCTAATTAAATAAAGACAGGGGGATATTTAAGGGTAACGAGTACAGAGCGGCTTTGTGGATTTATGTGTTAAATATTTAGAAAGTATGTCACTTGAAAGAGCCATACTGGTAGAGTAACAACAGACTGCAATTCAACCATCAATTAAAGGCAAGCTAATGTACTAATGCTAATGTACTTACCACATCCACTGAACTTGTAACTAATATACCAGAAGCCACATAAGACAAGTATAATAGGAAAGTATCATTACTGAGAAACTCTTCATGGGAGAACATGGCTAGCTCCAGGCTTTTAAAATGAACATCATTCTGAACCACGTCCCACTAGACCCTATCACTGATCTCATCTTCCAACTGCAACAAAATATTGAACTACAAGCTCTAAGCTACTCGGCTGGTTCTAGAAAATTCACATTTGGGCCCACAGCAATTTCTGAAAAACAGAATCACACAAGGTCTCTCTCTCTCACATAAACACACACACACACACACACACACACACACACACACACACACACACACACACACACACACACACACACACACACACACACACACACACACATAATA